>OZ012735.1:25378185-25383185 GCA_963859935.3 Lathyrus sativus
TTGAGAGTGTTATTCTTCCTGTGAAACTGCATGGTGATATTTATACTTCCTGTGAAGCTGTTATTCTTGCACATGTTAGGTGGAATAGCTAGAATTTTCTAAACATCTATGAGTTTCATTCCAATCCAAGAACCAATCTTTTTTTGGAAGAAAACCGGTGAATTTGTTATAATAAAGAGAAAGATACGTAAGAGCTTAAAGATAGAAATCTACAAACCTTTTTCTCTTTATGATAACAAATTCACTGGTACTCCCTGTTGTTTACGAGATTTGGTCTTTCACTACAAACGTGTATAGCATCATTTAAATGCTCTTTGTGTGGTCCTTTAACAATATAGCTATACGCAATGAATACACTACTCAAAATAACTAGAACTTGAACTATCCTTCTCTTCTCAACTTTTCAATTAACAGTAAAGATTGAGTGAATGACATTCTCTTTTCCTATTGACATTATTTAAATTTAAAGTTTATTTTATGTGACTGCTAGTGTTTTGATGATTGTCTAGCTTTAATTCATATGAACGTTGTTCAAATGCTACTTAGAAAATAGATTATATTAAAGTGAAATCTTCATAAAAACATCAAAGTTGATTTAATAAAAACATATCATTTTATTATATCAAATATATACATCAAAAGCTCTCAATTTACCCCTTTATTTTTGAAAAACTAAAGAGTTAATTGTAATGGTTATTGGTTCGATCCTTAACGATAGATTTTTTATACTTCAAAATTCCACCATACATTTTAATTTCTCTTTACATTAATTCTGAATATTAATAAACTAACTTGTTTACAAACTAGATTAAATACAAAGGATATTACATTTGTTCTCCATCCTCATCGCTATCAATAAAGAACAATTGATGGATATCATGGAGAATAACAAATGTTGGAATCTTCATTTCATTGATCTTGTTGTAAACCAAGTATCTAATGTGAATAAGTAAAAAATAGTTAGATAGATAAATTAATATTCGATTATATGATAATTTAACAACACTAACCTTTAACCAAAACAAATTTCTACTCTTGAAATTCATCCTAGAGAAATTCTCCTAGGAAAAATAAACATTTTTTTAAATTTCAAAGTTTTCATATCAAATGTTTGATTATCAAATTTTAAAATTCAAAATACTTTTATTATAAGGATTTTAGCTTTCACTCGGATCATTAGTGACAGGATGTCGAGCGTTAATACTCATTAAACGTAAGGTAAAGATTTGTTGCGAGATGTTGATAAAAGTGAATAAAGACGCTTATATTTAAACATTCCGGTAGGATTTCGAAAATCTTGATATGTTAATCTTTATTTATGAAATCATTTGTGATATATAGTTCACAATGAACTTAAATTTTAATGCTAAAGCTTCTGTGAAGAATTGCTCAAAGAATCGTCCATCAATTTTTATAAAAAATATTAATTCAAATTTTCAAGCATACCTAAAGAATTGCAGTGCGTGAATATCGTGCATCCAAGAAGGATTGCCAGAATAATGTTAAAATATCGAAGAAGGAATGCTTAAAGAATTTTTTTTTTATTGATGTGATTATTTGTGATAACATATTAAAGTTTTTTTTCCCGAGCATCTTAGAAGAATTGTGCAATGAATAGTTTATATTGAGTTACATTATTTCTATACATATTGTTATATTTTTATTTTTAACAATTCCTATTTATTTGCTTATATTATTCTAAAGAAATTTAATTATAACATTTTTTGATTTGTTTAGTTATTGATGAATAAATGTACTTTAATTCTTTAAATTTAATTTATAATAATAAAATCAAGTAAAAATATGTTTTGTTGATTAATGAAAAATTATTTTTTTAAATAATTTTGTATATGAACAATAATAGCTGATATATATATATATATATATATATATATATATATATATATATATATATATATATATATATATATATATATATATATATATATATATATATATATATATATATATATATATATATATATATATATATATATATATATATATATATATATATATATATATATATATATATATATATATATATATATATATATATATATATATATATATATATATATATATATATATATATATATATAAAATTAAAAACACTACTACAAAAAACACATGTAACTTCAAACATGGAGTTGATCTAATTTCAATTACAGAGGCGATAAAATGAAGGGTGTTATCAAAAGCTCCAAATTTACCCTTTAATTTTTGAATAACTAAAGGGTTATCTGTAATGGTTATTGGTTTGATCCTTAACATTAGATTTTTTATATTTTTAAAATTGCACCATACATTTGAATTTCTCATTACATTAATTCTTTACACTAAATATTAATAAATTAATTTGCTTACAAATTTGATTAATTACAAAGGATATTATTACATATGTTCTCCATGCTCATCGTTATGGGTTAAGGTCAATTTGTGTATATCATAGAGAATAACAAAAGTTGGGATCTTCATTTTGTTGATCTTGTTGCAAACCAAATATCTAATGTGAATATGTAAAAATGGTTAGATACATAAATAAATATCAACTATATGATAATTTAACAACACAAACCTTTAACCCAAATAATTTTTTGCTCTTGAAATTCATCCTAGAGGAATTCTTCAAGGGAAAATTAATTTTTTTTAAGCTTCAAAGTTTTCATGTCAAATGTTTGATTATCAAATTTTAATATTCAAAATACTTTAATTATGAGAACTTTAGGTTTCACTCGGATCATTAATGGCAAGGTGTCGGGCATTAATACTCATTAAATGTAAGGTAAATGTTTGTTTCGAGACGATGATAAAAGTAAATAAACACGCTTATATTTAAGCATTCTAGTAGGATTCCGAAAAGCTTGTTATGTTAATCTTTATTTATGAAATTATTTATGATATATAGTTCACAATTAATTTAAGATTTATTTGTGATAACATATTAAAGTTTTTTCGAGTATCTTCGAAGAATTGTGTAATGAGTAGTTTATATTGAGGTATATTATTTCTATACATATTGTTATTTTTTTTTTTAATAATTCCTATTTATTTACTTATATTATTTTAAAGAAATTTAACTATAAGATTTTTTGATTTGTTTAGTTATTTATGAATAAATGTAATTTAATTCTTTAGACTTAATTTATAATAATAAAATCAAGTAAAAATAGGTATGCATGACAAAATATATTTTGTTGATTAATGAAAAATTATTTTTTAAAATAATTTTATATAGAACAATAATAGCTGATATATATATATATATATATATATATATATATATATATATATATATATATATATATATATATATATATATATATATATATATATATATAAAATACTTGAAAACATTAATTTTTGAAACATTAACTACATCTCTAATTGATGAACGATACATAACCGTGGTAAAGTTATAGTCAATATAAAATTCAATATAATTATAACTATTTAAGAAAAATAGAGTCACGCACTGTTGACATCAAGTCTCAAATTTTCTTCAACTCCAAATTTTTTCCATTCAACTTTTTAATCTAAAGGTCTATATAACCAATTTAACTTATTTTCAATTTTCTTTGTGAAAAGAGATTTGTTTTGAAAATTTCTCTTTTTCTATCTCTCACTTATTAGATGTAGTATTAATATCATTATTAAAAACGTATCCGAACTTTCATAACTTAAAACTTTTTTTTTTTACTTTTTAATTTAAATTATAGTTTTTATTTTATTTTATTTATTTTTAAAATATTATCTTTTAATGTTTTTTCAACTAACAACCTGACAACTTTTTTCTTAAAAGTATATTTTCTAGTATTTTATAATTCTATTTACAAATTGGTATACATAAATTTTTAAATAATATTATATTACTTTGACCCTATTCCCTAAATAATATATTTAAGTTTGTATATATTTTCAATATATTCACTTTTAAAATAATTGTAATGAAACTTTAAATTTTATAATATTGAGTAGTCAATATAATTTTACTTTTATTTATGTTTATTAAAGTGTATTCAAATATATTTTCTTCTGCCATTAACTTTATTATAATATTAAATAATTTAGCTTTATTATAAAATTAATGTATTAGATGACACATGGTCTATATAAGCACAATCCTAAACATCACGCAAACAAAACAAACAAATAAAAATCCTCTAAAGAAAACATTTTAGAAATCGATGGAGACAACAAGAAAATTTTCTTTAACAATGGCTTTACTGTTGGCTTTTCTATTCTCTGCACCAAGTATAAATCTAAAGATTGAATTCATATATTTTAATGAATTGTGTTTTATGTTTGCATCATAAAAGTGTTTGTATAATCATTTGTTGTTTTCGTGTAGATATGGAAATAGAATCACAAGCAAGAGGAGTGAGTGAGGACACAATCCGAGATTGTGTTAAGAGAGATGATTGTGTCGGTAAATGGAAATGTGATCCAGGACTCGTTCCTATATGTGTTCAAGGCGAGTGTGAGTGTGTGCATTAATCTTGCCTCCAAGAATGATATTCTCAGTTTAAAACTTATTTAATAAAATAATGTAATCATCAAATTTTGATGAGATTGGAAGTATAAATAAAATGAAAACTTTTAAGTGTATTTGAACACAAATTTCATTTGAGATGCATTTCAACGAATACTTAATTTTTATTTCGGTAAAAATAATTCTATTCTCAAATATTTTTAATGTATAGATAAAAATGTAGACAAAAAGAAATCTTTCTTTAACAATGACATTCGTGTTGACTTATTTGATTTTTGCATCAGGTATATAACTAATGACTGAGTTGATATGGTTAATTTTAAAATTGATTAAGTTATATATATATATATATATATATATATATATATATATATATATATATATATATATATATATATATATATATATATATATATATATATATATATATATATATATATATATATATATATATATATATATATATATATTTATATATATATTACTTTTGATGAATAGTTTATTTTAT